>CAEFZX010009269.1:0-12387 GCA_903066825.1 Alfaro cultratus
ACGCTTGGAGACCCAGGTAAGGAAATGGATGATAATTTAATGATAAATCAGGAGCACAGAAAGGCCAACAACCTGGCGGCACAGCTGAGCGGAGGCTAAGGCTCACACTGGTAGCAAACAGGAACTCCGAATGGACAGACTGAACATGACTTACACCAATGTCAAAATGAGCCGAGGACCCGGCAGAGACACAGGTGACACTAAATACACTGAGGGTAATTAAGGAACGAGACACACCTGGGAACAATCAAGGGGAGACAGGACAACGCGGAGAGCACAAAGTCACAGAAACCCGAAATAAATACACAGAAAAACATGAATCCTGACAGGATTTTTATTTAATAGGAACAAAATGTTCAATTTTACTAATGTTCTAATGTTCTAATGTTTTACCTGTGTGTTCATATTTTGAGTATGCTTAAAATGTAAAAGATTATTTAATTATTTTTTTTTTATTAGAAAGTTTTTTTCTGCATGCATCTTTGGTTACCTTGCAACACCTGCCTCTGCCACCCATGCTGTTCATATACACACCAGCTGCTGGTTAGCTCTTATTAATTAAACAGAAGAAACCCAGTGACACCTGTAACAAATCCCAAATCATGTTATATTGCTATTATATCCCTTAATCACCGCTGACTCCAGGGGAGGAGGTCATAACATAAAGTATACGCCTAATTCAGTTCTGCATCTGATGCTGTGGGACAATGAAGGCTTTTTCTACTCCATTCTGTCCTTTGGGAAGAGGCAAATAAAACATTTTATTGTCTCTCACCTCACCACGAAGCAGTTCCTGTAGAGTATTAAAAAATCCGTCCACTCCTCATCTCATTATTCATGGAGATTGGAGCTCTATCTCTTTCCTCTTTTAGATAAATTCCATAACATTGTATTCTCTTTTACTTTGGCAGTGTAGCTTGGATTTTGGTACTTCTCCACTTCCCTTCACTTCATCGTACTTCTTATTTTTCAATTTAATTTATCTGTTTTGGTTGAAATAAAATGTGGTCTGCAGCTCGGATCGTTTATTTGCACGTTTCAGACCTTGTTTGTTGTTTTCTTTATCTAGAAAAGTTAAAATATGACTCAAAATATTGCTGAAGTTGAGAGCCTTCTCTTACTTTACACATTAAAATGATTTTTCCAGACTGCTCGTTTAAATGAAAGGTATTAAGCATAGAAACATCCTTCAAGTCAAACGTGTAATTAATTTACCATTATAACCAACTGTGATATTTAGTAAAATGTCAAGAAGAGTCAAGGCATATAAATGAGAAATTACTGACAAAAACTAAACGTTTTTTGATTTGTTAATTCAGACAAACTTTTCCAGTGCATTTAGCAACTTTAAAGTGTTGCTAAAGTGAAGAATAGAAATATTACCCTTTAACGGTTAAGTTTTAAAGTGTCCATCTGCGTCGTTAAGACACAATGTTTAAATTAGATGTTAGAAAAGTGAAGAAAGTCATGGACAAAACAAAGTTTTGTCATGTAATGCAGAGTGTTGGTGGACCCCAATGCAGCAGGCAGAAAAAAAAAACCCATTCATTTCACAGACAATGCTTTTCACATTCATCCTGTTTTATTACTTTGTGACTTTGGGAAACTTTGGCTGGTGCCCCAAGTTTCTCTACCCACAAGAGCATAATTCTGAAACTAAAGCAGTGGGAAGCTCAGAGTGTACGGCCTTGATAGTAAAGGATTTTGACTTGTTATTCAACAATTCTTTAGCCGTAACAGCGGCCACCTCTCTGGTAGATTGGATGCTCAGCTCTCCTATTTGAGAACATCATTTATTGCATTACGAGACACTTGAAGGCCGCCGGTGATCCATGGTTTATGTGAGAAATTTACACATCCTAGCCTCTCCTGCGCCTGGCATTTTTCTGGACTCTCCAGTTTCTTCCCACTGTCTTAAACACACAAACTACGCTGATTAGCAATGAAGGAAGAGTGTATACTTTATAGGAGGACTTTATGCAAATCTCTTATTTCATCTTTAACACTTGCAAGGTCCAGTTTTTATTTTTTTTTAAATGGGTTCCCAAATTTAGAAAAAAAAAAATCTTAAAAGGTCACACTTTTGTTTTTGTGTAGAAAACTAAAATTTTTAAATTGATTGACAACATTGACAAGACCATGCACTGAGCTGGCTATGAAAAACATTTGGCGATATAGTTCATGTTTTTGCGCAGGCAAGGCTATTTTTAAGTGGCAAGTTAACAGGAACCTTTTTTGAAATGACAAAAGTTTGTAAACGGACAGTGAAAATGTGGGTTTGTCTTTATCATTTCACTCCAGCTGGAAGAAAAATAATAATTTTGTGCGACAAGGCCAAATTGAGTGTATGTTTGTGTTTGCATGGTTGTTTTTGTCCTACGTATCGTATCATCAGCAGGGACACTGTTAAACACACTCATGTTGTTTTTCTGCACTTTTTTCCCTATCATAATCAGGTAACATGTTTAATAAATGATTTTCTAAATTAATTTGTATTTAGCATGGAATATTTTCTTCTAGATTTCACCATGTATTTTATTGTTTTTTGTTGTTTTGTTGAAGTGTAAGCTGGAGAAGCATTAAAAGTGCCATTTTTGGATTTCTCAAAAAGAATAACGATTTTATGAATTTGACTTTTTATTGTTCTTTGTCTGGGAATGGTCAGGTTCAGGTTGGAACAATTAATATCTTAAATTTGGGAGTAAGGCTTAATTTATAGGAGCTCATTAAAACTATCAAATAGAAACAGTTTATCGCAAACGGGAATCTATGAAACATATTCCTGCCTCAGTGGCTAACACATAACCAGTCACAATGATATTTCAACCTGGAGAGATTAAAAAGGTTTATTGACATGCATGAATTAAAGTTCTTTGGCGCCCCGGCTGAGGACATCGAGCTGTGAATTGCAATAAGCTCGGATGAGCATTCCCGATGCTGATTAGGAATGTTATCCCCCGGGGTCGGTGAATGATGTCGGTGAACGATGGGTGCCTGAAGAGCCAGGAGAGTGTAGGAGGAGAAGGGGCGGAGGTGGGTTGAGCAGGTGGAAGCAGAAAATGTCATGGACGCAGGTCCATATCAGCGGGAGCTTGGTCGGTGATTGGCCGTGACGTGGCTTGGTCCGACGCTGACAGGTCGACAACGATGAGTGAGACGCACTGATTGGATGATGCAGGTGGGGTTGGAGAGTCTTCCAGTTTGAATTTACGCCAAGGCTTCATTACACAGCTTATTTGTTCCTTTTCTTTGACTGTTGGCATATTCATACAACTACGTACTGGCCTGAAAGTGTTAGGGTTTATTTCTTAATGTTTTCAGCCAGTCTGATGTGAAGTCTTCATTCGCTGATTCTTTTTTTTTTTTTTTTACAATTTAACAACAAATAAATCACCTCAAAAAATTTTAATTCATGGGTAAAGGATGTAAAGCCTGAAGATACACACTATCTGCCTTCAACATCTTGAATGTGAGTCAGAAATAACATTCTAAAACAAAAAAAGAAAATATCTACAGTCCTATCACCAAAAATACTATATTTTCATACAATCATCCATCTATTGTCTCGGGGTCAATCCTAATGTTTTGTTTTACTGCACAGTGAGCCAAATTGAATATAACCTGAATTCCCGTTGTCAACACAAACTCTACTGACCTTCGCACCAGGTTAAATAACATAGAAATGACTTCCTTTGGGAATGTAAATGGGCTAAAAGAAATCACAAAGATTTGCAATGTCACTGTATGATCCAATTACTCCTCAGGTAAATGAAAGCTGCGCGGCTCCGACTTTGCAATGTTTCATCTTTTACAGCAAACGATGCCATGCATTTTGTGTCAGAAAAATCGCACTTTGCTCCAGCATCAAGTGTTATTAGAAAGGGCACATTGAACCACAAATGCATCAAATCACTAGTTCTTTCTTGGCTCCTCTTCTCTTTGGCACGCGTTCAAGGCTCTCTCACTAAAAAGTTATGCGACTACAGAATATTTTGAGTATTTCCTACTTTCTTTTTTTTTTTTTTTTTTTTTTTTTACTTTCACTAAAAGCAATGTAGACTCAGGATAAGTACGTACCGTACATCACAAAAAAAAAGAAGCACATTTTAAATAAAGGATATCTGAAAACGCATGCACATATGGATGTTTGCTGTGAGACCGGAGCGTATATAAGTGTGGGTCCTTTAACTTGCCCGCCACTACACTCAAGGTTAATGTATACGCAGATAATGGAGATGAGGTGCGCAAAAGTGTCCTCACTTCTGTCAGAGAATTGCTACTACATTGCATTACGGAGCTCATCAGCATGATTGAACAAGCCTCTTAACATCTCTTTACAGCTCCCATGTACCTGGCTGCACAAACACACAAGCAAGCACACACACAACTCCAGCTCCATTTGAACAGGTTAACAGCTCCGTGCCGACTTTCATTCTTTTTGAGCACAGCTAACCTTGTGCCCTTCAAACTCTTAAGCATTTAGGTATTACATCATTATCACATTTTTCATCTGTTGAATGAGATTATTATTTTTTTCCTGAAGTGTCATTAAATTATACTTTTGCTATACAAACACTCTGCATAATGTACACTGAATTTATATTATGCACACCTGTGGCGTGTTCTTTTTCTTGTTACGGCCAATTTGACACTTTTTAAATACACGATCTCCGTGTATTTTAAAAGTGGTGCGTTTTCTCTCTCTTTTTTGTTGTTTTTTTGGAATGTGAAAACATGGCATTTGATACCAATTAAAAATTTGCGAGAGTGAATTTAGAAATCTATCTGTGGGTGCACAAAACTGAATTCCTTCTCATTCTCAAGCAGGAGTGCAAAGGAAGATCGAAATAGCTCTTAAAAAGCTCTACCAAGAACATGGTGTTACCTTTGGCTGCATGGGATGCATTTACAAAAAAGACAGTCTATGTTGGCGCATATTTATATAAATTACATCCTGAGCAAATTGTGTCACATTCTGCAAGATCAACATTGTTTGCAAGACATAGCTTTGGTGGGGGCAAGTATCATCTGCTAAAAGTTGCCAATAATTTTGATGCAAAGGAGAAAAATTGTTGAAAGTCCCATAATTTTATAAAAAGAACACAGCAGAGACGTCAATTAAGGTATGATGAGCAACCTGTTAAATCCCGTTGTTTGTTAGAAATTGAGAAAATACACACACAAAACCCCCCTCAAAGGAATAACCACTTAACATTATTCAACATAATTTTAAAACTATTAAGTTGGTTTTTCAAATGAAGAAGTGCAACAGTGTCTTTGTTTTTTCTCCATAAGTCAGCAAAGGTTTATGAAAACCTCAACCGATTGTTTTTTAACAACATAGTTTCGAGGCATTTGTTAATATTGCCGGAACTTGGTCTTCTTTGTCAGAAAATATTTTTTCTTCATCTACGATTAGTTCTGCACCTGGTTTACGTGAATGATGTCTAGAGAGTATACGATTGTGGTCTAGTGCAAAAAAAGATGTAAATTGCTTCTTTGGGACTTAATAGAAACATATTTATCTGCTATCTTCCTCTTGAATGAGCTGCAGAAATGAAGCAGACAAGAAAAACTGCAACAAACGGCCATGCTTTTAGAATTCATCCCCATGATTTTATTACATAAACACACACGCATTTCATCAAAGCTAAAAAAAAAACCTAAGTAAAATTTAATATTCTGGATAACACATTACAAAAATTACTGTTGCTTTACAAAACTCAAATGCAAAGAGCGCACCGACAACCAAAGATCTAAAGTAAATGTGTGTTTCTATTAGAGACAAAAAGCAAGAGGGGGATTTTGATCGGATTAAACATGAAACATTTCCTCTAATATCTCTTAAATTGAGTGGGTGGTGTTGGAAAACACAGTCAAGGTAGATATGGATCTTTTTTTTTTCTGCCACTTTCAGCATTTCAGCTTGTATTTTATTAAATGACACACTATTAAACGTGATTTATTTGTACAGCTATCGTCCAGGTTTGTTTGTAGGGGTACTTTAAAATACCTCAACAGAGACTGTTCTTGAAGTGCCATCCATTTACAGCTTTTTACTTCTTCAGCCAAAATAAGATGCAACTTTGTGCCCCGGTTACATAGTGATAATGGAAAGTTTGGCTGTTTTTAGAGAGCTGCCCCCTTGTACATCGGCACTCAGAGGAGACGGCTCTTTGGGCTCCCAAAACGGCTCTTAATTTATTACCATCTGCAGCCTCATATTTTACGTATGTTTTGTATGCTCATCTTTTTGCATTTAGAGTTTGTATTAGAAGCCTTCTACTTGCTTAATTTTATGTATTTGTTCTGTTACATAAGCAAGCATTCTTACTTTTGTACAATATTTCAGTCAAACATATATATTTATATTTTTATGCTCCAGTGGCCTTTGTGTAAGTGAACGTGAAATAGGAAGGGGAGAGAATAGAAAGCCCAGGACAACGGTGTCGAGGACTACAGACTGAGGAGAGTACGCTCTACCAACCGGAAAATCCAACTTTGAAATTTTTATTAGTAAAACACCGCAAACAAATCTACCAAACACAACCGCAACAGAAATAGAAAAAAAAAAAAAAGGTTTCTGCAACGCACTCTCCTCTTCGCCACTGTCTCCCCTGTAAAGGACAGACAGGTTCTCCACCTGACAGGTCTGACCCCGCATCCTAACATGTGATTGGACACAAGTCTGCAGCATCCAGCCAATGAAAACAAAGTTCTGTCCTGAGGCAGGGCAGAGTCACCGAGCGTGAGAGCTGATGGAGAAAAAAAAAAAGTGGGTAGCCTTCTCTCACTCAATGGCAATTGGCATTAGCTCTTGGTTTTATACATAAACCGTTGCTAATATGAAGGTAACCTCGTTGATCTTCACCTGTGCTTGCAACAGTTATTTTAACGGGGAAAAAAAGTGCTCCTGTGCTGATGGAGTCCTGCAGCATACACACAGTTACAGCACTAAAAAGAAACCTTGACCAGTTGTAGATCCATGTGTGGTCACCCAACAGAAAAAAAAAAAAAAAAGATATGTACATGTGACTGTTTTGCTACCTGTACGCTTTGGGGCGGCACGTATGCTGAAGCGAGAGGAGTCTCTGCAGAGAGCATGAATTATATTCATGAACACCTTCATCAGAACACATGACAAAAAAAAAAATAAAAAAATACACAAAAATGTAGTAATCTCATTAAATGCATGACTGCAGAATAAATGGGTTCCAAAGTGCTCATGCACAACATTCAGCCTCCATTTGCTCTTCTGGCTCGTCTTGTCTATTTTCATTAACCCGGTCGCTTCTCTCTGGTCGGTCCTCATTTTACCCTTCTTGTCTTTGTATATATTCATATTTAGGCCTGCTGTTTTGGCCTTAGGACGCTATTTGTATTTCTGGACATCTGCTGCAAGCAAAACTTGTTGCTTGCCATTTGGATTCTTTACATCAACTTCGCTACATCCTCCGTGTTCGGTCATCAGTTAGTGTCGCCATCTATCATGAGTGCAGTGGAGCCTCTGAATACAGATTTAACTCGTTCCAGCGGGCCGTTTGTATCTTGAACAATTTCCCAATGAAAATAATTGGAAATCGAAACAACAATTGTACCCAAAGCATCGGATGGTGTGATGAATCAGTAAATAACAGATAAAAGTAAGTCATTAAACAAAAATGATAATGTCATGGGTGACACAGAAGCATTACACGTTTTTGACCATCATGGCTCTGGAAGTGAGCACCACCACTGTCCTGTGCTGTACTGGAGGAAGAGTGTAAAAGCAGCAGCAATATATGTGGATGATTTTAGTCTAAACTTTGACTGGGATGTGCTAACTCATGCATTTTGTCTGAATCTAAGCCCTTCCTCTGTAGCTCTGGCTGTCTGTTTAGGGCCTTTAACCAACTGAAAGGTATAATTAGTTTTCTCCTGCTGTTCTTCACCTCCATCGATCGTTTACTTCCCTGCTGAATGCGGTTGAGTCATTTAAAAATGGAAACATTTTTTGCAGAAATAGAAAAAAAAAAAAAAAAAAAAAGGCGCCGAGACATGACTGTCTGCCTAAACTGACTTTTAAGACAAGCAGGGTGTTAATCAGCCAGTGGTTATCTTGGTAACTGGAGAACTCTGAGTATGTGTCAGCACAAACTGTGACAGTAAAAACCTGAGCTTTGTGAAAGAGAGGAAAGAAATTCACGAGAAGTCATATTTACAAAATGAATTATTATTATTATTATTTTTTTGCTTAATGCTTTTGGGTAGACTAGCACTGTTGATCACCTTAAACACATAAATGTGAGAACATGGTGGTAATAGCACGGTGCCGTGTGTCTTTATTAGAGGACACAGCTTCGGTCAGAGAACACGGATGGCACTAAACACACAGAAGATCTTAGAAGAAAGCTTTGTAAAAGCTGAAAAAGTCTTACAACAGAACAATGGTTCTAGAGTTCAACTACTTATGGGTTTGGATTAAAACACAGGGCAGATATAAATCCAATCAAGAATTGAGCACCTGATGTTTGTAGGTGTCTTAAAAAAACTAACAACAAAAAAATAAATAAAATGTTCACTAACTGCAGCCAAAGGTGATTTTACAAATTGCAGCTTTAGGGATCTAAACTCCAACTGTTTTCAAAAATGTATTTATAAGCTATTATTTACTGGCACTTTTCAATGATGTTCAGGTTGTATTGATCCATGCTACAAAAAAAAAAAAGATAAACCAATTAAAAAACCATAAAGTTCGCTGCTGGATTTTGACAAATTGTGAAAAAAGTCCAGCTAAGATGACTACTTTCTTTTTCCGAGACGCTGCATGTTCTCTACCACAGGCATGCCGACGGTAACATAATAGGTATGCTGGTGTGTGTTTGCCCCAAGCTCCCTTTAAGGTTCTGCCCACCCCAAGGACAGCCTGCACCAAACAGATGGAGAAGGAATGAGCAAGCTGAGAGTGTTTGCAGTGCAAATTTACAAATGTACAGTTGGTGCCTGGGGAGAAAATGGCAAAGAAAAAGAGGGAAGAAAACAGACAAAATAAAAAAATTAAAAAAAAAACTCCACAAATTTACAAAGTTGGGTGAACTCAGGAAGAGCACTACTATGGGATTCGTTTTAGGAATCATGGGAACTGATCAAGACTGGATGCCTGCTCAAATTGAGCATCATTTCCTTCGCTGTTGAGGCCTCCATTTTACTTCCCCCTCCTCTTCTTCTGATGAATTTGAATTGTCTCACGGACCAAATGGCGACAGCTCGTTTTTCAATGCTGACATTTCTTCAGAATACGGAGGGAACTCCCTCACACGTGTCCCTTATAAAATGACACTCCTAATCCGGTTTGGTTAAAAGTGTGTTCCCTCATTTTTTCCCGCACATCCTCACTGTCTGTGTAATTCCTCGCGTGCTCACACAGAAATGACATTAGCACACGTCTTTGCAGTGATCAGCTTGCTCTGCACGGCCTCTTGTGACTTGTGTTTCTCTGTGTGTTCTGCTTTCCAAGCACAGTTCAGAATCGAGATCCCAGTGCTGTGCCACGGTGGGGGGAGAATGTGACTTTTTCCTCTCCTGATTTGTTGTGAAAGGATACCCAACAGCCCCGTCGGTTCAGCCAAACTGCAGGAAAGGTGGACTGCCGTGGGTTGTTTCTAACCAGGAGCAAATCCAAACTCTTACCCGCGGTCGGCTTCGGATCAGGTGGAGAAGATCTGAACTAAAACATCATCTTTTGTCTGCGGCACAGACAAAATATGTCGAGCTGTCAGCATTTCCTGCTTGCATGTTGTATGTTTTGAAAGTAAATGTAAAAATGTTCCTCAGCTAATAGCTTCAGTAATTTGCAGCTACACATCGTTTGAAGACAACTTTGTACTTTTGTGATGTTTAAATGTCTTTCAAAATAGAGTGTCTGTGACATTTTTCTATTTGTCTAATTTTATCATTGAATAAAATTAAATTCATAAGCCATTTGACATCAGGCTTTTTTTTATATTTTTACCAGTAAAGAAGAATTTTACTTTTACTTTACCGTTCTACATTATTCTCTGATTGAACAGAATTAATCAGACAGATAGCTGACACGTTTTTATTTTTTTTGTCTCAAAGCTTCATGACATCCACCAGCTGAAGGTTATTTCACAAAAACCAATAAAGCATGACTTTACGACTCAACACAGATTCTGTCTTATTTGTTAGTCTGTGTGGATAAAAGAAAAATGTCGGGTGCTGCTTGTGAATGTTACACCCTGACTAAATTGATTTATGTGTGAGTTGAAGGTTTTACCAAACCTTCTAATCCTCTGAGCGAAGGATAAGTGTAATCAGAATGCTTTTCTGCTGGGATTAGTGACTCTCCCCCGTTTTCCAATTCCCTCATTCTTGCGGTTCCATGTACATTTTTTTTTTCTTTTTACTTTCTCTTCCTTTTGTGAATCTTTTTTCTTCTTTTGAATTCCGTTATTTATTTATGTAGAGCTTGTTCTTTTGTTGCCTTTCTTTAGAAAGCATATTGGTAAGTGTTTCAAGTCCGTTCCTTTTTCATCGTGCGCTGCTGCTTGCTGTGTTTAAAGCTTTAATCTTTGAATTTTGCAGAGGTTTCCCACAGTTGAAGCACATACATGTATGCTTTCTCGTCCTGTTTCCTCGGGTTGTGTTGCTCCCACCAGATATTCTGTTTGTTTGTTTTTGTATAATTTGTCCATAATCCAACATTATATATATATATATATATCTTTCATTTTACATTTTCCCATCACACATCTATGAAACTTGTCAAATACTTGAGTGTTATGTTCTTAATTTACTATTAAAAGATTTGATCTATTTAGTTATTTATTATACTACATGTTTGATCTTTAAAAACAAAATCCATCCTTTCTTGCATTTTTTGAAAGAGCAAGTTTCAGCATATTTTACTAAGTAACCTGGGCTTATTATTTAATGGGAAGAATTTATTTTAAATAATCATAATTCATCCATCGACTATACCTGCCTATCCGTACGCAGCTGTGGGGTCGTCACAGTGCAAGAGGTGGGGCGGACCTCAATTATTATTAGTCCTCGTTACGTCTTGCTGAGGTTGTTCATCCACTCTAACATTGAAGACAGACTGAAAAGACAGGTTCTGGTATCTGCCTTAATATACACCAAACACATCTGTTTTATTATTTTGCACTTTTTTTTTTTTACTTGAGAAGGAAGGGAGATGACATTAAATTGATTGAAGTGCTTCATCCAGCACAGACGATTTGAATAGAAAAGAGTATTTTTTTCATACAATCTTAGCTTTTAGTTTAAAGCCTGTTTTCATTACAGGATCGCTATAATGACCTATTTTATCTTCAGATCCTAGACATAATAATGATGAGATCCAATCTGAATATCAGAAAGGAGGTGAATTCTATTTATTTATTTTTTTTATGCAGTGGAACTGATAGAGGTCGACTACTTGAGACATTCTGTGTTAATGGTGTTAGGTGAACACAGAGTTTTGATCCTTCTACACACTGACACCCATACATTAAACACAACCCATCCAAAAAGAGTTTTCTTTTTATTTATTATATGGTTTTTTTTTTTACAAGGCCACAAAGAAAATTTCAGGCTGTGGTAATGAAACACTATCATGTTGGTTTTAGGTGAAGCATTGTACTGTCATAATCATGTAATCACAAGCTATCGCATAAATCATATTTATCCGGAAAGATAGCAGCAAAGCTTTGCATTCCTGGTTCTCACTCCTTTATTGCTGTATAATCCAGAAAATCACTTGAGCGGATTATTATGCAATCCAATTATGATTTATAATGAAACGGTTCCTTTGCCTATTTGCTGTCAGGCTGCAGGGAGGTTCAGTTATCTAAGGTACTCAGTTTGATTTATCATGTTAAGTAAGTCAGTAACGGCAAAGTGGGCGTTTGACAAACAGTGATGACAAAAACAAAGTGCATTCAGTTTCAGTACTTAGGTGTGCACTCCCTTGTAAAATGTTACGCTTAATGTTTTAAAAAAAAATTATCAAAAATGATAAATCATTTTGAATTTTTTTTTACCTTTATTGTGACATTCAAATTCAAAGCAAACATGCTTATGGAAAATAGTGAATATTTGGTTGTATGATTGTGCACACTCTTAATTTAATACTTTGCTGAAGCACTTTCTTTTCATTTTAGGTTTGCATTCAATCTGCCATTCACATTCTGCTTGGCGATATCTTTCCTCACATCTTGCCACAGTGAGGAAATGTCAAAAGTGTCACGATGCGGTGTAGGTGAGGTGGTGAGACAAACGCTGGAGACCCAGGTAAGATGATATGGCGATTTAATGAAGATAAATATATACAAATAGTCCAACAATCCGTGGCAGCACTGCTTGAGCGGAACACAGAGGCTAAAC